>CM021101.1:227843987-227864143 GCA_007115665.2 Sequoiadendron giganteum | reverse complement strand
GGAGAGGTGTAGAGAGAGAGGCAGGGAGGGAGAGAGAAGTGAGATAGAGAGAATTAGAGAAAGAGAGATACAAATAGAGAGAGACAAAGAAAGAGAGAGATAGAGAGATAGAGGGATACAAAGGTGAGATAGAGAGTTGTAGAGAGAGTGGTAGGGAGTTTCGGAGGGAGAGGTAGTTAGAGAAATTGGAGATAAAGATAAGTAGAGAGAGAGGGAGAGGTAGAGAGAGAGGTGAGAGGGAGGGAGGTAGGGATAGTGTAGAGAGAGACATGGATAGAGATAGACAAAGATAGAGATAGAGACAAAGACAAAGACATAGACAAAGAAAGAGATAGAGACATATACCAAGACAGATTGAGAGAGAGAGAGAGACATGGAGAGAGGAGATAGAGATAAAGATAGAGATAGAGATAGAGGTAGAGGTAGAGGTAGAGGTAGAGGTAGAGGTAGAGATAGAGATAGAGATAGGGATAGGGATAGAGATAGGGATAGAGATAGAGATAGAGATAGGGAAAAATATAGAGATAGAGATAGAGACAGAGATAGGGATAGAGATAGGGATAGAGACAGATATGGGGAAAAATATAGAGATAGAGATAGAGACAAAGACAAAGATAGATAGAGAGAGACAGAGATAGAGACAAACACACAAATAGACAGACAAAGACACGCACACACACATAGAGACAGAGAGAGATAGAGAGAGACAAAGAGATATATACCAAGATAGATAAAGAGAGAGACAGAGAGAGAGAGACAAAGAGAGAGAGAAACATAGATAAAGACAGAGACAAAGTGATAGACAGACAAACAAACAAAAAAATAGATAGATAGACAGAGATAGAGACAAAGACAGAGAAAAAGACAAAGAGATAGAGAGAGACAAAGAGAGATAGACAGATAGACAAACAGAGATAGAGAGACAGAGAGAGATAGATAGATAGATAGACAGACAGATAGACAGACAAACAGAGATAGATAGAGAGACATAGACAGAGATAGAGATAGAGATAAAGACAAAGACAAACACAAACACAAACACAAACACAAACACAAACACAAACACAAACACAAACACAAACACAAACACAAACACAAACACAAATACAAAGAAAAAGACAAAGACAAAGACAGAGACAAAGACAAAGACAGAGACAAAGACAAAGACAAAGTTAGAGACAAAGACAAAGATACAGAGACAAGGAGAGATAGAGAGAGATAGAGAGGGAGACATAGACACAAACAAAGACAAAGACAAAGACAAAGACAAAGACAAAGATAGAGACAAAGACATAGATAAAGATAGAGATAGAGATAGAGACAAATATAGACAAAGACAGAGACAAAGATAGAGAGAGACAAAGAGACACAAAGATAGAGATAGAGATAGAGATAGAGATAGAGACAAAGAAAAAGACAAAGACAGTGATAGAGATAGAGATAGAGATAGAGATAGAGATAGAGATAGAGATAGATATAGAGATAGAGACAGAGATAGAGATAGAGACAAAGACAAAGATATAGATAGAGATAGAGATAGAGATAGAGACAGAGACAGAGATAGAGATAGAGATAGATCAGAGATAGAGATAGAGACAGAGACAGAGATAGAGACAGAGACAGAGACAAAGATAGATATAGACACAAAGACAAATAGACAAAGAGATAGAGAAATATAGAGAGAGATAGAGACAGATAGAGACAGATAAAGAGAAGTGAGATAGATAGAGAGAGAGATGTAGATATGGAGAGAGGGAGAGAGTTATAGAATCAATTGTAGGGTGAATAAAACCATCATGATCTTTTAGTGACACTTTTCATTGTTTATAATTATCGTCATACAATTCATGCACATACAAAAATTCTTTGGTGATCATGTTTACTAAACATACTAGATCAATGAGTATTCCCCTTGTGGGTTTATCATTAATTCTGCCAATTATGTAAAGAGGACCATCCAGTGTAGTTATAGAAGTTTCAATATGTGTAAAAGTGATATGAAGTAAGAGATTGGTATGATTTTTTTGAGGATGAGCATCAATCATGTTTATCATATTAGATATGTTATCACTAACATCCTCATTATCACTTTGTTCAACAAGATCAGTTGAATGACTTGGTAATGTATTGGTAAATATTTGTAAGTTTTGATTGGGTGGTGCTACCAATTTATTTCCTTTTATATTTACACTGGCCAACTGGATCATATCAAAATTGATGAGGTCTTGAACTTGGTGCTTAATATACAAATATTGTCTAGGTGTATAGTGATATTGGCAAAATGCCTTTGTATTAAAGTTAGGAGGTAATGGTTTGGTGGTATAAATAGTATTAATAGGAGGGAGTTGGATCATGTTCTTATTAAGAAAATATAAAATAATACCATGGAGATAATTGAACAATGGTGAAAACTGTTAATCTCTTGGCCTAAATTGGTATGGTGTTGTAGATGTAGTAACACATTTTGTTTGGATGTCATTAGATGATTGACAAGTGTTTATTTTTATGAAGTTTTTGTTTTTCTTCTTAAATGATTGATAATTAGATTGAGGAACGACTTCAAATTGTTTTTAGGAGAAAATGAAGGTGTGCCCTCATATTGGCTAACCAAAATTTAGTAATCATGAAGAGGCGTACATAAATGTTTGAATGATGGATATTTCATTAATAAGACCTTATCCCAAATATTAGGTTGTAAATTTCAATTGAAAACTCATTGTATATTCACATTTGGGAGAGAGCATAAAATTTATGAATAAGGAGCTTGGTATCATCCTATAAAATCAATCACTGTCTCCTTAGGTCCTTGTTTACAATGGACTAAATTAGTTAATGTAACTTGAGGTTTAATGTTTTCTTGAAAATGTTGAAGGAATTCATTGATAAGTTGTGTAAAGGATGCAATTGAATTATTAGGAAACAAAAAAAACCAATCCAAGACCATGCCTTTCAATGATTAAGGAAAGAGTTTAACTAGGAGGATATCTTAAAAAATGAAATCACTACATAAAGCGATGAAATCCGATACATGATTATTTGGATCTCATTTGCCAACATACTTCTCAAAGTGAGGAGTCTCAATATTTTATGAAATGGGCATTTTAGGATAGTGAATGATAACTGAATACGCATGAGATATTTTGGAGGATTAGCATTGGATTGATTTTGGTTCATGTTTGAATTTTTTTGTTCTAAAGATGGCATGTTTTGTAAGTTAATTTATTATAGGATCATTTGGTAACATGTTCTGAGAATGTATAGAATGTGTAGGACTATTGTTGATGATTGGAGGGTTATTGTTTTGAACATTTATGAGAGGTGAAGAATATGGAGGTATGGTAAGATGAAGGGGAAAAGCTATAAGAATCCCTATAAGAAATCCCTAAACTAGAGTTTAGACCATTACTATATTATGTGGTGGATGCTAAAAATGGAGGGGTAAAAGTAAGAATACAAGGTATCATTGTAGGAGAGGAAAATTGCTTTCTTATTTGATTTTGAGTGTTGGCAAGTTCTTGAGTGTAGTTAACTACCGTAGGGATGTTTGAATCTACTATATGAGCTAGGATATGCAACACTTCTATGCCTTGTGAATCATTGATTAAAATTCTAATGTTATCCACAAGAGGAGCAGTTTCTCCAACCAAGGATTCAATTCTCAAGAATAGTTGAAGGATCTCTAATTCTTTATCCAGTTGTTTAAGTTTATCTTCACACACATGTACAACAATAGGCTCCAAGTTCACATGAATTATTGGTGATGAAGAAGATGTAGAAAAAGTCAGAGTAGGAAGAGGATCAAAGATAGATTATGTAGATGTGATTCCTTAAGTGAGAGTTATGAAACTTAAGGTCAACACCAAATGTAAATGCAGAACGAGAAGCCATGAATCTATAACTCATATTAGGAGTATTTGATATGGGATACTAGGTCTTGAAGCTCATAAATTTATTACAATATCCAAGATGTTTAAGCGCTCATATAATGAGAAGAAAAATAGATAAGGATGACATAATAGAAATAAATTCTTAGAAACAGGATACAAGTTTGCATAGAGGTCATAGAGACAGAGTTGTGACTAAAATTTTAGTGAAATTAGGAGGACAAGGGTGAATTTTCCCTAGACCTAGAATGTAAATTTTTGCAATTTTAAAAATCTAGAAATGCAATACTATATTTAGGGATTTGGAATTGTACAAGTTCAAGTATGATATTAGGTACAATTCTAAAAATGCAAGAAACCTTAATTAATTTATATGAGGCACATGCATGCATGAATTTTTATGTTTTTAAAGTAATAAAAATGAGTGTAATAAGTTCCAATTATAATTTTAAGAATGCAAGATATTATAACTAACCAGATAAATATCTCTAAAATTTTGAATAATGAAACTTTTAAGGTTGTGAAATGAAAACTAGCATGCAAATCTTTAATTTTTCAATGTTTTTGATTAAGGGTAAAAAATAGGTTTTGATGGGGCCCTAGAACCCAGTACATATGGTTTTGATGGGATACAAAACCCAATCTAAAGTGAGCAAGCTGCTAACAGAAAATAATCATCATAACATCGACAACCAAACAACAACAACCATCAGAGATCAACAAGACAACACAGGCTGCAAACAACCAACAGAGAATGAAAAGCCCTTACAACTTAGACAATAATATCTACTTGAAATAGTTAGGTAACAAAGCAGAAACTCTACAACCACCAAAAACTGACCATCTTCTTAGTATCCGCAATACTAAGCCCATCAAAAGAAAAGGTAATTTAAGGGTAAGGAACACCATTAAACCCATACCCATAATCAAAAGAAGGCTAGCGCAACAACAAAAAAACTCCAACAACCCCACCTCAATAGGGGAGTTAGAAAGCATAACGGACCACTGGTGACAAAGCCACCAATCGAACTAGGGAACCATCTCCAAATCCACCTCAAAAGGAAGGAGATCCCCTCTATAGGAGAGAGTGTCATGACCAACAAGTCCACAACTGCTTGAAAACTCTAGCACCCTCAACCTCCACTTTTGTAGGAGAAGCGTCCACCTCAACAAGAACAAAAACTAAGGAAGCCAGAGAAAAACACCTCCCAACTCCATCTCCATAGGAGTTGAATCCACCTCCATAGGATCCAAGTAGAAGGCCAATGCAACATTAGAACAAGCAGCCATACCACCCTTAGGAAACACCTAGTAAGAGACCAACACCCACACACAATAGGCCACAAAAAAAAACCTCTAAGGCACAGGCTTAATCATTTGAGGGGACTCAACATGCTGGGATATAGAACCATCCATCCAAAAACAAGAAAGAAGAATCTAGAGAGATGACAAAATCCATGGATAACTCCAACAATAGAAAAAACCACTCTGATTGAACACAACAGTAGCAGAGACAAACTCCAACTCCATGAATAACTAGGTCTTGAAAAAGTTCTTTGGAAATCTCCCAACTGAGAAAACAAAAATAGAGGACAAAACCTCCAAAATAAACACACACCCCTTACATTTAGAGAGCATAATCAAGAGAAGGGGTACTAAACAACCCAAACTCTAAGGGGGTAACCATTCCCCACCAGATAAGCACTACTAGTAGAACACAAGGCTACCTCCAAACCCAAGACCAACCCCCACAGTAGAGTCTAGCCGATTCTAACCACCACCAAAGATAAAACCCTCACTAACCACAAGGGGTCAAAACCGACATCCAAAACCACCCAAAGAACAAGAATCCCAACAGGGACCACATAAACAATATAGAGGGTAAGGCAAACAATGGCCTCCCAAGAGAAGAAGGACCCCTTCCAAGGAAGAGCTTTGCAACAGTTATTTCTCACCATAGTAGCCTTCAAGAAACAACATCCCAGAGAGACAACACCAAGATATAAGAAACCACATAGTCAGTCCTCCACCACCTCCATAGCCACATTTTCAAGAGAAAAAGGGGAAACAAACCCCATGACCTCAGGCAAAGAGGAGAACAAGACAACTAACAAGAAAATAGAGACCCAACAAGCCTCAACCACCATAACAACAAGGCCAACACAGCCTCCCCACAAAGCACCCACGAACTGGGCAAAGAGGGAAAGAGAAGGAGGCAGAAAGACTAGCCATCCTCCCCCAATAGAGATGCCACCAATGTGCTAGCCGAGCCATGCAGCCATGTAAAAAACTCCATCAATAGAAACTTCAACATTGACATCAAAATATTCCATAGAGGATCCACCTCCAAAGCCTCTCCCAACAAGCAGACGAAGGAAGGAGGTAAAACATCCACCATCTAGGTCATCGTCCTCATTGCAACCTGCATCATTTATAGATTTCAAATTGCAATCTCCTACCCGCATCGCTCTCGTAGCTTCCAATCTTTTGTTTAATTTTTCAATATTTAACATAACATGAAATGAAATTTGAATGATGACACTTTCACACAACCTAATATTTCACTCAAATCTAAATAAATCATAATCTTGCAAGATGTTAGACATGTCAGGCTCACCAAAATATGATATGGGAAAAGGGACCTAGGGTCTAAATCACACCTTTCACAGAATTAATACATTATAAATGATAATAGAAAAGTAGAAGGAAGATATAGAGGAACTTGACATATAAATTTGGGTTGAACTTGACTGGTCAGGGGCGAATTTTCCTTAGATTGAGAATTTTGACTTTCTAGAATCTCTGAGCAGGTATCAACATGTTACAATCTATAGGTGTCCTCCCATCAAACAACTTCAAAAATTCATCTATTTATGATTAATGCCTCTTTCCCTAATTTGATGAATGAATATGCTTGAATTCTTGATCTTGATTTTGAATCTTCAATCTTCTTCAAATCCACTTCTAATCTGCCACTTGCAAACATGAAAGGAGATAAAGGGTTGTGTTGTATAGGTGCTTGCCTAAATCAAACCCTATTTTGGTGTTTCCACCTCCACAAAAGCTATGATGATGTTGGATAAAGAGTGCTTACCATCAGTTGGGCAGAGGCAAATAGATAAACAAATGATAAATCACAAGTGCTACAATGTACCACTCAAATCTAATTTCCTTGATGGACTAAAGTCATGGTACTCATCCCATGGAAGGAGAATTGGATGCTTGATTAAAGGTCTTGCAAGTGTTAGTACTCATAAAAAAATAAATATGAAACATAAAACAATCTTACAAATGAACTTGATGATCCATTTCTAATGAAAATATTGACTGATGAAAATTCTTGCTAATTATGCTCTTGATTTTCTTAAGATTCTTAATTGATCAAAATTTCATTAGGTGTTCAAATGGTGAAAAATACTTGTATTTATATGCATTTAGTCATTTCCTGCAAAATTAATTATGAAATATCGACAAATGAATTTAGATTTGCAAACATAAAAATGTTAATAATAACATATTAAAAATTGGTCCAAGATAGGCTAATCAAGGGTGAATTTTCCCTAGACTATACCTATTTTGAAAATTGAGTTGTCACTAAATAAATAATTTATTTTAATTGCCAATTTTATTCTAATTTTTTGAAAATGACAATAAACGAGAAAATAATTAGCATAAGTAGGTCCAAGAATATAAGGGGGAGCCAAACATAGTGTGAAATTGTCAAGGTCGATAATTTACGATGCTACACTAGGTTAAGTTAAGCTTAATTGATTACATTTATCTATTTGTCTTATATTATTTAAGTAATTTAATTTATTCATCTACAACATTGTGTGTTAATTAATATGACCTATACTAATAGTTGATATGATAAACTCCAAATAATCAATCCAAATGCTAATTCATTCAATATTATTTAGTCATCCTGAAATATTTTTCTTTAAAATTTCATTAAGATCTATGAGTTGCACTAGATGAAATTTATTAAACAAGTGTTATATTTTAATTTATGTGTCAAGACATTAATTGAATATAGTTGGTGTTAGAGGTAATCACATCATTACTTTAATGCTAAAGTGCATAACTTTAATGTATTGCTATTATGCTTAAAATCGATTGAAGTCCCTCTCAACAAATGATTTTGCACCCAAAAATAATCACTATTTAATTTGAATTATGCATTTTATCAAGGCATCATTAGTGCTTTTCAATCCTTGACAATGGATTGTGCTCCTATATTTTCCAAATTTGGGAAATGGGTTTGTTAAGCAGTGGTAATCTTCTTGAGTCTATTCAAAATTGGATCTATCTTAAGTTATGCCTAGTAATCCTATAATTGTTCTTGTTGACTCATTTCCCAACTTTAGTTTGCATAATCATGTTGTCTTCCTCACTACCATCTAGTATGTTTCTTAGTTATTTTTATAATTGCATGGACTAATAATGTTCCCTACCATTATTATTTTTAGGAATTTGGAGCTTTTGTCAAAGGTTTATTCCTCTTCTAATTTTGTGGATTGGTATAGGAATATATTTGTAGAAAAATATACTTCACCCCAACTATCCAATTTTCTATCTTATTGTAGCATCTTAAATTGTCACCCTTGAAAATTTCACACTATGTTTTGTCCCCCTTAAATTATTGAGCCTAATTAAGTCCCTAATTTCCCAAATTATGCATTCTATAGCCTATTTTTACTTCTTTTTTTGAGAAATTGCAAGCATTGAACAAATGCATTGATTTGATGTTTTTCCCTCGAAACCCTATTTCTTGGAAAATAGGGCTAGGATTAGGATGCCCTTGGGCGTTTGAGTCTCCCTATTTTGCTGGGATATAAATTTGAATATGTCGGTGTCAAAATTTTAACATTAAAAATTCAAATTGTAAATGTCGGCTATTGGGATTTAATTTGTGGGAAATGGATTAAATGCCTATAAATACATAGTCATTTCACCATTTTGAAAATGAACAAGGATGATTTATGAGAAATTATTACTATCAAGAGAACTATCAAGAAATTCTAGAGCAACATTTCATAGCTTTATTGCAGCAATTCAAGATCCAAGCATCATGTCAAATCCTATATGTATTTATGTACATTGTTTATATGCTATCATAGTTTGTGAAGGCTAACCCTTGTTGTAGGTCTCCAAGAAATTCAAGCAAGATCCAAGACCTTGAAGTGATGTGTGTGACTTCAATCCTTCAAGCCATTGAAGGGTGGTGAGTTGTAGCACTTTGTTGATTCATCATTCCTTCCTATCGTCTATCTTTTCCTACCATTGACATTGCCATTATGGAAGTGGAAACAATAACACAAGGCTTGACTAAGGCAAACCCCTAAATGAAACAACATTTCTTCTCTTTGTGAATGTGCAGATTTTAGGATTGAAGAGGATTGAAGGAATCTTGAATATCATTTATTCATTATTTCATTCAAATCCCTAGAACTTTTCAACTCATGAAAACTCACTTACAGAATTATTCGACAATGTTTCAACAAGTCTGCAAGCGAAAATGGAGATCTCAAATATAGTATCAAAGGACTAAAAAAGTAGAGCAGGACACCCATACAAGGACTCTAACACCCTTGAGCAACTCTATCCTCCTATACAGACCAAATGTAGTTAGGAAAAATAATATATAAAACTAAAACAACAAGATATCAAACCCTAACTAGCACAATAGAGTATGAGCAAGCATGAAAATAAAAATAACAAGCAAACGCAAACCCAAATCCATGCTAAACTTAATTTATCTCCATTTCTCTTCTCAACCTCACATGAGAATGAAAGATTTTTAAGGTTTGATTGTTGACGGAGGAATGTTTATTGCTCACTATTTCAACATAACATTAAGATGAAGATGATAGATGGTAGACGATTGATAGATAGATGAGAATTTTGGCAGAGTGAGGATACTAGAAGAAGATGGATCTGAATGGCCTAAGTGAGGCTAGATTTATAGGAAAGAGTTGATATGATTGGATGGCTAAGATTAAAATTCAATTATGTGATGTGTATGGCTAGGATTAAAAGTTGATTTTAGTGCCTATGATGCACATTAAGTGGGTTATGACATGAGGCTAAAATTAGAATGTGAGGGAATAAGTGGGATTCTTTTTTCTATTTTGGAGAGAAAAGATACCTATGACGTACAATGAATGGGGCTAAAAATAGGATGTGGGTGGAAATCTCATAATATAAATAATAAAATTATTTAAATTATGTGTGCATGTGAAGAGTTGTAGTCATGTGACACATGTTGTAATGTGGTAATAAGTGAGGGATTAATTAAAATATTTAATTTGAATTATTTTGAGACATGTGAAGGGGAATAAATTAAATAAATGAGATTTATTTAATTAATTGGGAAGGTGATTAAGTGGAATAAATGGGATAATGCAATGACCTAGAGTAAAATATTATAAGATGTCTTACAAGGTCATGTATCAACTAGGTAATGTTATGATATGGACAATTTTGGGTGTCTACATTTTTCCCCTATTTGAGATGATGTTTGAGGTGATGAGATTTATGTCGAGTAACATCATTTCAAAGAGGCTAAGGTATGGATAGAGGAAAAAAATGATACCCCAGCCACTTGAGGAAGTGAGGAGTAAAATGAATGAAGGAAAGGGATGATAAAATAATATGATAATGCAAAAGATATGAAGTAATGGGATGATGATGCCCCCTCGAGAGAATAGGCAGGTTGGAAAAACATGGTTATGCTCTCAAAATGAATGAATGAAATGATAAAGGAGGGATAATATGAATGATAAAAGATAAGAAGTAGATGAAAAAGAAAAATGGCACGCTATGCTGAAATAAAGTGAGCAATCATATGTTTGATATAGAACTAGATGTTATGCACCAAGGTATAAAGACCAAGGTGATGATGCATCTCATGCCCCAATGTAATAGAACCTTGTCTTGATACAAGATATGAATATTAGCTTGGAATGATTCAGATTTCATGAAAATGCAAGATAAAAATGATAACACACACCGGCAAGCAAGCATGCATGCATAAATGATACCAAAAAAATAAGGTATTTCCCCTATCAAGTTGTAAATCATTGATTAATTGATTGATTCGTGATGATGATAGTGTTGTCATTGTGGGGAACGATATATCCCTAGACCAACACAAGGATGATTGATTGATTGGGTTTACAACAAGATTAAGATCAAGACCAAACGATGTGATTGGATAATTTGACGTGTTTGATGGACTTGATTGGTATGGATTAAGGATTGACTTGCATTTGGATTTATTGCTTGGATTGATTGAAGATGATTGATTTGAAGATTAGGATGTTGATTGATGAATTGAATTGAGGGATTATTTACTTGGAATGATTTTGATTGATTGGATTGATGAAGAAATGATTTGATTTGATGATAATGATTGGATTTGTTAGAAGAATGGGTTTGATTAGAAGAAGTGATGTGACTGGATAATTTGATGAATAAATTGATTTAAATGATTGATTTGAAGAAGTGGTGAATTGATTTGTGGAATTTGAGGATTTGATTTGATGATGATTTTTTGATTTTATTTGATTGCTTAGGTTTTTGATGGATATTTGATCTTTTGTATTTTTAAATGTTTTGATTTTTTTGGATTTTTGAAATGTTTTGATTTTTTTTAATTTTTCAAGACCTTTTTTCTTTTCTTTTTTTGTATTTTTTCAGGACTTTTTTAAAATGTTTTGAGATGTCAATAGTGTTGGCAGATGGTCAGTGCTCCCCTTGGGATTCATGACATGGCTTAATCGTTGCCTATGGATCCATTAACTCTCACAGTTGTATCGAGCATTAACAGGTCGATCTTTTGGTGCAATGACAACTATGTTTCCAACAATTGGTATTAGAGCCAAAGGTGTCGGGTTCGAATCCCCTCGGGTAACATTGAGGGGGATATTGTTGGCAGATGGTTAGCGCTCCCCTTGGGATTTGTGACATGGATTAACCACCTCTCATGGATCTGTTAACTCTCACAGTTGTATCGAGCATTAACAGGTCAATCTTTTGGTGCAATAGCAATTGTTTTTCCAACAAATAGATGACAATTTGGGTAGCCTTTGTGCTAGATACCAATGACAAGGAAAAATTAAGTCTAGGTGCAAGGAGATAGATGGGATTGATGGATGAAAGGGTGGGTGATAGGACAAGGGATAAAAGGTTCATGATAGATGGATGGATAAAAAAGATAGGTCATAGTGAATGGAATGGATGTATGCATCATAAGAGAGCAAGGATGTGATCTCCAAAGAATATGTCGCATAGGAATAATATGCCCCATTCTAGGTACAATACTTAGGGTTTTTATGAAAATGCTTAGAACAATAGGATGGTGATAAAATTGCATTGGAAAAGATGAGGTATGTCAAGAGATACCCAAAAAACATGTTTCAACATTTTACCCCTATGTCTTCATCAAGATCAAAAGAAGAAGGGTGGATAAGTGGACTCAATATGATAGGTATGTATGATGGCTAAAATGGTAGATAGGATGGAAATGATATGATAAGAAGTGACATGATAGGATAGATAGTGTGGATGAGACAAAGTCCCCCCAAGTGTAAGTGACATAGGAATATCTACACATGATGCTTTTTTTCCAGGTTTTCATCATGGTACTTATCCATGGCACCTGTTTACTAGGTTTTCATTGTTGGATGAAGGGATTTATCTTTACTTTTTTTTTGAATTTTTTGACTTTTTTTTATTTTTCTGATTTTTTGAATAGGAGAAGGATAGGAGGGACTCAAGTGTCTAGTTACAAGAAAGGTGATAGTTCCGCTACATGGATTTCATCACATGGACCATGTCAAGTGTTCTCATAGATGTTGGTAAGGAATTGCATGTGTGAGATGGATTAGGTAAATGGTGAATTATGAAAAGCTTATGAAAGGATGGATGAAGAATAGTGGATTGTATAGTACTTATGAAAAAGGATGGATGAAAGGTCTATGCAAAATCATGGACCATAGGAAGGTGATTAGGAAGATATGTAGGATAGTAGTTGAAGGATGGGGAGATGGAGGTATGTGGGAATTAAATCATGACCAACAGTTGCACACACTGTGTTAAACATTGAAGATTTTGATGGAAAGGTGGTGTAGGAAGCAATGGAAATGCTTTCTTAAGAGATGTTTGACAAAGTGCTTTAGGTACCCACATAGACTTGGTATTTTTATGATTTTATCTTTGTTGGTGGAATTTTTGAAAGGAGTGGGATTTTTGGATGGAAGAGGATGGTTGGGATTTTTATGGTGTGGATGCCTCATTTGACTTGATTTATTTTTGCTTAGGTACCCAAACCATTTTGTTTTTAGAATTTTCTTTTGAAGGTATGGGGTTATATTTCTTTTTCGATGTACTTGGCTTTGAATATTTGCAATTATATGCTAAGGCATTAGGACCTTTAGGATTTTTGACTTTATGTGTAGAGGGAGCCAAATTTATATTTTGGAATCCCTTGGGTTTGGTGGAATGAGTGGAAGCTTTATGTTTAGACAATGTGTGCATTTGTTGGTCATGATTAGGATTTTTAGAGGATTTATGGGTAGGTGGATAAGGGGATTGGATAATGGGGATATTAGGTGTTGGGAGTAGTGGAGGTATATTAGATTGAGGGATATTAGGAGTTGGAAGCAATGGTGGTAGAGTGGATGGTGGAAGGTGTACGATCACATGCTTTTGTGATTTGTAGGATGATGGAGGTGGAATAGCAACATCTTTTTTGGGTGTATGATAGGGCTTATTATGGAAGCAGGTGGACTTAGGATGCATGGAGTAAGTACCAACATCTTGATATTGGTGTCCTTGGGGTGTATATCCAAGGCCACAAGAGCGTGGAGGGACCTTGACATGGATTGGCTCCAAAATACCTTGTTCATAAAGGCCTAAGCCTTTACCTTGATGGTTCATGTTTTGAAGCATGTGATGGACAATGGGACTAGGTGTGTTTTGGACACTATACTTGAGTTCATTATTATATGAAGAAGGTGAAGTGGATAAAGGTTGTTGTTGTCCTAAAGAAGAACAATCATGGATGAAGGTGGATAGACCAATAGGATATGATGGAGGAATTGCAATGGGGTTGATAGTGGGTGATGGAGGATCATTTGGATTTTTATTAGCATTGTGTTCACTTAGATCCAAGGTATTTGTTTGATCTTATATTCTTGCTTGGGAGGAACATGTCTCATCATGAAAAGTAGGAGTTTGTGCATCATGGATAGGGCCAAATGGAGGGGGAGTTTCTTTGCTTCGAAGGAAGGCCATGGAATGGGGTGAATGTTCAAGTAGGTCAACAAGACTTTCATTATGTGGATCTTGGTTGTCTTGTTCATGAATGGTATTGGGGGTATGGATAAGTTCAAGTTTCCCATCGATAGGTTCTTCATCGTGAATAGTGTCTTGATCATGGAAAAGATATATGTTATGGATAGGTTGAATGAAAATGACTTGATCTTGATTAGTAGGAGGGCTTGATGTTTTCCCATGCTTAGGATTAGGACCTTGATATACCTCTTGGCTTGCTTGAATGGAAGTGGATGAGGAAGGCTCTTGGAGGGGCTCGACATGTTCTTGATGGTCAATCTCATGAGGGAATGATGGAGGTTGAATTAGGCTCATGGGGGGAGACTCAAGAATAGGTTCAAGGGGTTGTGGGTGACATGATGGAATTAGAAGACTAGGCGTGGTGTTGGAAGAGTCTTTTGTAAGCTTGAGGATGGGAAATGGTTGACATGGTTAACTCTTAGCTAGTAGCCCTTGGGTCACATCCTTTGTAGGTGGATGGGTGGATTTGGGTTTGCTTTTGTAATGTTTGAACATAGGGTGTTGAATTGATGGAGAATTGGATGATGGTGTGGGTAATGAAGGGTTTGATGGGTTGGAAAGTGTGGGGACCAATGGATTTGGACTAGGATATACTAGCTTTAGGACAGGCCTTTGATTAGATGGTGGTATAATATATTTTTTAGGATGCATGAGCTAGATTGGTTTATCCCTTGTCAAAGGTTATTAGGTCTTGTAGCATAGGTGGACTTAAGTCTATTAGGTCTTGTTGAAAAAGTGGACTTGGGATCGCTTGATTTATGTACAAAGGGCCACTTGAACTTGCACGTGGTTCTAGTGAGGACACTTGGTTGCCTTGTGGATAGGTTTGATGATGAGGTGGAATGGTAAGGTATGTAGGTAAAAGGTTTTGTGATATGGGTTGTTGTGGATAATGGTTGATATTGGAAGAAGTAGGGTATGGTGATGTGTCATTGTTATGGGAAGATGTGAGATAAGGTGATGTGAGATTGTTATAGAAAGATGCGAGATAAGGTGATGTGGAATTTTTATTAAAGGATGTGGGATAAGGTGATATGGAATTGTTTTGATAGGTGGATGGATTATATTGATATGGAATGGAGGGAGATGCCACATATGAACGAGGTGGAATTGATTGGTGTTGGATGAATAAAGGATGATTTTCTTGTTGGGTTTGACAAGTGGCTATGAGATATTGGGTTTGCGCTATGATATTGTGCATTTGAGGTGATTGGATTGTTTGAAGTTTTTGGATCATGTCATGGATTTCTTGAATGATTTGTTGGTTTAAAGGTAGTTGGCTTGTTTGAGATTCATGAAGTATTTGAATGAGCTCTTGTACTAGGTCTTCTAACTTTGGCATGGTGTATTTTTTGTAAAATATTTGATTAAGATTACAATGATTATTTAAAATGATGTAATTGCTTAAATGACTAGGATGATTTGGATTGGAAAGATTCGATGATGTGGAAAATTTTTATTGAAATCTTCACTTGGTCTATATCAAACACAAGATCTCACATGTAAATGCATGAACACACACACCAAACATAATGATAAATTTTTCTTTCAATATTAAATGTTATGATTAAGAAAACACTTGAATACACAACAAAAAGCTTAATGTTAGTCAAGTGGGTATGGCCAATTAGGTCTTAAGCTAGGATGCACGAGATTGACTAGGAATTATTTGAAAGAAAAATCCTACCACACAACCTGGAGAAAGGGGTAACCCACCCTTCACCTTAACTTCCCAAAGGTATAAAGTTCTTTGGGGCTTAGCCAAGAGTGACAAGATTTCAACTCCCATAGTAGGGTTTCTTTTGATCCACCTCTGGATTAAGGTCGTCCCTTGGATTGGTGTGTCTCCAAGAAGGCCTCCTAAGAAGGGTATGAAAAAATAGAACCAAGTGAGGTTTTGTTGATCTCCAAGATCACCTTGTGGTGTGAGGAGAGAGCATACACACATGCACTTGATTCACACTTGTAGTTGTAAATTTCCCTTTAGAAAATTGAAATATGTGTAAAACAGTTCAAGCACTTGCTCTTTTTAGATCCCAAAGCCAAATGTGTAGGAAGAAATTTGTTCATTTTAACTCAATTTCAATGATGTGACAGAAAACAAGATGTTCTTTTTAAGCCCAAAATTCAAGTGTGTGATCAAAGAAGTTGATCTTTGTAAGCCCCAAATTGAAGTGTATTGATAAGCAATGATTAGAGATGGAATGTGTACACCTGATTGTTTTTCATCCTTAAATATGTTGTAGATAATAATGCAAATGTTGTTTCAGCTCCTTAGATTCACCTACAAAATTAGAAAATGATATTAGAATGCAGCCATAAAAAAAAAGTTCATCAGACAAGGAAAATTGTAATTTCAGATACATAGCTGAATTATATTTGATTATTTAAAGATATCTTTGATCTGAAAAATTAAAAAATCAAAGAATATACCCCTAATAATTTTTTGAGAGCTTTCCAAAAATGTAAAGAAATTAGAAAAATTCCCTATTTAGCACCCAAAAATGTGGATTTATGAATACTATATAGAAAACAAAGATTGGATCATTTCGCACCTTATTTGATGTCAAAATCAAATTTGTAAAAAAATTACCCCCATTAGAATTTTAATAGCTTTCTAGAAATGTAAAAATTTCTAGAAAATTCATTGATTTGGCCCTAAAAGGCCAATTTTATGAAAATCATAAAATCATGATAACTCCTACAAAAATAGCGATAAACCCACAATTTTTCTAGTGTAACTTCCTTAGATGATGGGAAAACTACGGTGAAAATATTGTAGAAATATTTGGAGCCATTTGGAAGATATGGAAAAATATTTAAAACCTAATGTTTTGTCGAAAAAATGGCAGATTTGCAACAAAAAGTCAATAAAACTTGCAAAAAGTAAGCTAGATCAAAGGATTTAACGTTAGGTTCACCAATGTAGTTAGGGAACATTAGATATAAAATTAAAATAGAAAGATATCAAACCCTAACTAGCACAATAGAGTACGAGCAAGCATGAAAATAAAAATAACAGGGTAAGTGCACAAAGATGGTTCCCAAAAAGAGGACTTAAGCGAACAACTTTTTTCTGAAATCGGGAAATACTGACCTTGGACGTGAAATTGAGGATACTTAGACTCAAAATTTTGAGATGGAACAAAAAGAAGGATTCAAGTGCTCTGAGTCTACTTTCTAAACTACTAATTTATTTTGAAAATGGTTGAGATTAAGGGGTTGAAACGAGGGACGTACACAAATTGGTGTTGTTTTTGTCAAAAAAACATAACTTAGCAACTCTTATACGACCCTCGTACGGTGAAATTTTTTTAGTATTTTTAAAATTGCAATGGTCAGAAGTTAGCTAACAGTATGTAGTTGATGCACAATTTTTATGATAATTTTTAAATGAATATTTGATTTTTTACTAATTTGCGAAGTGGACATATCCTGAAAATAGAATTTTGGCCGTGCTACCCCTACAAATTTTGGAAACTAATTGATTTGTATTTTTTGTAGTTTTTTTAATTTTGTAGAATGGAGTCTAATTTCTAAAAATGTAATTTATTTGAAAAATTGATGAACGGTTAATTTATAACGAAAAAAATACCAAACATTGCTTTTTGGAAAAAAAAAAGACATACAGATAAAATAAATTATGGATGAAAGACTTAACATTTTCAAAAAATGAAAAAAATTACATCGTTGGATAGCTAAAAGATGACCCAACATTACCCATGTGTTCATTTTTTTCGATATTGAACCACGTGCAATCCTAATGGTGAACACGAACTCGATTATGAGAAAACACGTCTCTGGTCATTGGGAATGTCCTCCAAGCCTTTGGGTTGGTATTCCAAGGAAAATACCAAGCCTAAGGCTCAGGAATCCCCAAAGCAAGATATAACATGCGCGCATTATAACATGCTCGCATTATATCTCACTTTTGACATGGTTTTTGCTTCTGTGGGTAACATGTCAACTAACACAGAACACGAGCACGTTATAACGTGCTCGCGTTATGTCTTACTTTATGTTAAATGCCAATATGTTAATGTATGCTGATATATTTTTATGTACATGTATGTATGTATGCTTGTATGGATGTAAGATTATATGTACATATGTATTATGCTTGTATGTATGCATTTATGTATGTCTTTAGAAAAAGTGAGAATTTAGAGAGAGTCTGGAGAGATGGAGAGGGGGTGGAAGTGAGAGTTTAAGAGAGAGGGAGTGGGAGAGAAAGGGTTGGAGTGAGGGGGACTTAGCTAGCTAGGGTGGGAGGGATAGAGGGAGGGAGGGAGAGAGAGAGAGGGGGGTGGGAGAGAGAGAATTAAGGGAGAGGGAGAGATATAGAGGGGGATCGGAGAGAGAGAATTGAGGGAGAGGGAGAGAGAGAGGGGGACAGAGATAGAGAGACAGAGAGAAAGAGAGAGTTATGTAGGTAGGGTACGAAAGGGAGATACTTGAGAGTGTGAGGGGGGTGAGAGGGAGAGACTTGAGAGATAGGTAGTGAGAGGGAGTGTGAGAGAGATGGAGTGTGAGAGGGAGGGAGTGGGAGAGAGATGGAGTGTGAGAGAGAGGGAGTGGGAGAGAGAGAGGGAGTGTGAGTGAGAGACCTGAGAGAGGGAGAGGGTGTGAGAGGGAGTGACCTGATAGAGGTAGAGAAAGAGGGGGGTGGATTGAGAGGGACTTATCTAGGTAGGGTTGGAGGGATAGATAGAGAGAGGGGAGAGAGACAAAGAGAGAGTTACCTAGGTAGGTTCCCTGAGGGAGAGACCTTAGAGAGAGAGGGGGTGGGAGGAAGAGACATGAGAGAGAGGGAGAGAGAGGTAGTGGGAGAGATGGATGGAGTGGGAGGGACATAAAGAGAGATGGATAGAGGGAGTGAGAGAGGGTGGTAGGGATTGATTGAATGAGAGGTACGCAGAAAGAGGGAGACGATAGATAGAGACAATTAGAGAGGGTGCAAGGGAGGGAAGGAGGGAGAGGTGAGATGTATAGATAGAGAGAAAGTGATAGGGGTTGAGGGATTAAGGTGGAAGACCTATAGGGATGGTTTCTAGGGTATTAGGGTTTAAGGTTTGAGGGTTGAGGGAATAGGTTTGGTGGTAGAGGGTATTTGGTTGAGGGTATAGGGTAGAAGGTTTAAGCTTTAAGCTTTTAGGGTTGAAGGGTTCGGGGTTAAGGGTTTACTTGGTTGAGGGTAGAGGGTTTAGGGTATAGGTTTGAGGGTATATGGTTGAAGGATTAGGTTCAGGGTCCAATGTAAGGGGTAGAGGGTTTAGGGTTTAGGGTTTAAGGATTGAGGGTTGAGGGATTAAGGGTTGAGGGTTGAGAATTGAGGGTTGAGTGTTTAATGTATAGGGTAAAGGGTAGAGGGATTAGGGTTGAGGGTCCAATATAAAGGGTAGAGGTTATGGAGGTTGAGAGATTAAGGGTTGAGGGATTAGGGTTTAGGGTAGAGAGTATTGGGTTGAGGGTAGAGGTTAGAGGGTAGAGGGTAGAGGGTTTAAGGGGTTAGGGTTGAGGGTCGAGGGTTTAGGGTTGAGTGTTTAAGGGTTTAAGGGTTGAGGGTTTAAGGGTCAAGAGGGTTGAGGGATTAGGTTAGAGAGTTTACTAAGTGGGTTTAAGGGTTGGGGGATTAGGGTTGAGGGTAGAGGGTAGAGGATTGGCAGTAGAGGGTAGAGGGTTTACGGGTTTAGGGATGAGGGATTAATAGGTTATAGGGTAGTGGTTATAGGGGTTGAGGGATTAGGGTTTAAGGGTTGAGGGTTGAGGGATTCAAAGGGTATAGGGGTTGAGGGATTAAATTTTAAGGGTTGAGGGTTGAGGGTTGAGGGATTAGGCTTTAATAGTTGAGGGTTGAGGGTTCAAGGTTCAAGGATTAAGAGGGTATAGGGGTTGAGGGATTAGGGTTTCAGG